>CM063591.1:14445337-14492852 GCA_032356905.1 Salix exigua | reverse complement strand
AGTTTCGGTCAATATTTTTTTTGTATGCTTACATATAGATGATTTGATTTACAATGGTACATATCTGAAATTTTGAAAAGGTCTATGATGGCTAAGTTTGAAAAATTGGAACTTGAAAAGTTATATTAATTTACAGACTTTGAAGGGCTCAATAAAATGCCAGAATATTTATTTCTAAAAAGAAATATGTTCTAGAAATATTATACAAGCTCCAAATAAATAAAGAATTACAATTTGATAAGCACGGCTTTTCTCTCCCATGTTGACGTATAAAGATCAAGGTTTTAAATTTTGTTATGTTTTGTTTTGTCGGGAATGGTTTATATCTCTCTTTCTAGTTTAAAAAACAAATAAATTTTATTTTGCTCATAATCTCATTTCGTTCCATAAATTCTATCTAAATTTTGTTCGCAATGTTCCAGTTTTGTTCATAATATTTTTTTTAAAATAATATATAGTTTTACAATATCAATCATATCTCTTAATATAACTCTTAGTTTGAGATGAAATTTTACAAAGAGTCTATTGACATGTGATATATATTATGTTAAAAATTTAAAGCAATCATAGAATATAACAACCTTACGAGATTAATGATGACATTCTCGTAATATTATTCAAGTTCATAATTTTGTTCAGAAAAATTATTTTATTGTATTTTTTAAGATTATATTTTCTCAATTTTATTATTAAACAACGAGTTTATTAGGAATTGAACTTTATAATTTACTTTTATTTTCTTTATTTTAGGTTATCATAGGTTATAACTTAGGTTACAACTAAGTTGACCCTGATTGATCTAATATATCATCATTTTAATATTTTTTTAAGATATTAACTTGATTTTTTTTGTTAAAACATATTTTTATTAATTTTCTATGTTATCTTTAGACTCATCAAGTCGATCGATTTATATCGATTTATATCTCATTTTTTTAATTATATTTGAAATCAAAATTACATAATTTTAAATGATTTCATTTTTAAATTTAAACTAAAATTATATTTGTTGAATGAATACCTTTAATATATATATATATATATATATATATATATATATATATATATATACACTAAAATAATCTTACAAAAATAAAAAAAAATATTGCAACGCATTTCAAATAAAAAAGGAGAAAGAGAAAAATAGATTCATCGATAAACAAAGGCATGTCTTCAATCTCCTTCATTTTTTGCGCTGAATTGAGAGAGCAGATCGGGTGGGTACTTCACAAATCAACGGACAGCATGATTGAGTGGCTAATAATATTCAGAAATCCAAAACACACGAAATTGAGAGTAGGAATTGGAGAGGGGAAAAAAGCACATACGGTGTCCCAAATTTGAAGCTTAATAAGGCGGCCATGGATGGTGACTTTCCGAGCTCCGAAGTCGACACCGATGGTGAGATCGTGAACAGGATGGAATCTTCCATCAGTAAATTTCGAGAGCAGGTAAGATTTCTCTCCTCCTAAATTGAAAAGCCAAACTCATTTCTCCAAAACAAGAAAAAGAAAAGGAAAAAGAAAAAAATCTAAAAGCAAGAACACAAGGCCAATTAAATGCTCCACGCAGGAAACCTAATATTTGGTCTCCTTTCGACAATGCTGGTCTTTTTCAATCAGGCCTCGAAATTAAGTATAACCTCTACGACCTCCCCCCCACCTCATTAATGGTCTTCTTTACTTTTCAAGTCTTCCAAACACTCGCTCTCCCCACTCACACGATCAATTAATTTTGTGCAGAAAAAAAACCCAGGCATCGCGCGGGCAAATTAACTCCTTTTCTTTTCCAAGTCTTCTTCTCTTTTCAAGTCTTCCGAACACTCGCCCTCCCCCACTCTTTATCCCCATCTGTGTGTAGAAATAAGGTTGCAGACATGGCGACAATCTATTCGCTTTTGGGATTACCTTATCTCCATGTAAAATAAAATCTAAATTCATTCTCTCACTGTTTCACACGGTAATCTCTAATTATAATTTTAATTCGCCATCATAATCTCTAATTATAATTTTATGTGGGATGTTATTGTATGAGCGGTAAAGCACATAAATCTGTTTGGTATTGAGATCCATAGGTAGACCAAAAATTGGATTTTTTTCTCAAAATTAATTGGATTGTTTTGATGTGTTGATATTAAAAGTTATTATTTTGATTCATTTCATTATAAAATTAGTTTTGAAAAACAATTGTTACCCGGTTTAAAAGGATAATTTGAAGAATTAATGGATGAAATAGAAAATGAAGAAATATTTAGAGATGGAAAAAAAACTATCCCAGATGCCATCATTTGTTCACAAGAAAGAGAACTCAAAAACCATCTCTGAAAACCCAGTTCCCCACTGCTGAAATAACATTTTAAAGTTTAATAGTTATTTTTATATATTTGATCAAAAAAACTAAAAATTATTTAATATATTTTTATATTTAAAAAATAGTTTTATTATAATTGTATTAATTATTTATTATTAATAAATAATTATATCAATATTATATATATTAAAATAAAATTGGGCTTTCCTAAATAGTTTTTTTACCATTAAAATATAAAAAATATTATATTTATAGTATTCAAATATTCAAATCATTCTATTTTCCCTTGCTTTCAGTAACTACGAAAGGAAGGCTGTTTTTTTTTCTTTTTCTTTTTCTTTTTCAAAGAAACGACATGCCATATGTTAATTGGCATTATAAAACACACGCATCATTCCTCTCAAAAACTACTTCGAAAACCATCAAGGCCTGCATGATATAGAAATTTAGCTATTTTTCTCTGTTTAATTCTTCAAGTAATATTGTGATTATGGCTACTGGGCAAGCATCAATCATCCCCGTTCCTGCTATGAGACCATATCTGCCGGCGGAGCATGCGGTGGTGGTGATAGGGCCACAGTACCTGGCACAGTACCCTGTTGAACTCGCCTTCGACACAAAGCTAGAGACTCTTGGAGAAAATGATTTCAAGGTGGTTGACATTAACGGCATCGTCATCTTCCAAGTCAAGAGTAAGTTCTTAACCTTACATGGTCGTCGTTTTATAAAAGATGCAGCTGGGAACACCCTTGTCAATCTCAAGCAGAAGGTATGCTTAATTGAGCGTTTCTTTTGTTTTCTTCTTCTTTTTTAATGAGATGGCTCACTGCGTGCTCATCATTTTCTCCAGAGAAGGACCATGCATGGCAGGTGGGAAGCTTTCCGAGGAAAAAGCAAGGAGGAGAAAGATCTGCTCTTCACAGTCAAGAGATCAAAGGTGTTCCGGTCCAAGATTGAGCTGGACGTATTCTTGGATAACAACAACGGAGAGGTCCCTGATTTCAAGGTCAAAGGATGGGGCGGCGAGAGCTCCTACTCTATACTTCTTGGAGAGACCAATATCATGCTTGCCCAAGTAAGTCTGACGCTCTCATTCATTTTTGAACTCGAAGTCAACGACTATTATTTCATAGCTAAGTAGTATTTAACTAGATTTCACCGTCTCCGAACACAAGGTTTTCAATATAAATGATAAAAAAAATTCAACAATCGAGTTATAGGTTTAATTGATATTTAAAAAAATATAACAATAATACATAAAGAAAATAACAACGAAAGAATTAAAAAAAATGATCTATCCAACTAATATTATAAAACAACTTGATGCTGAAAGGTGATAATAATAATAATAATAATAATAATAATAATAATAATAGTTAAATTGGGATAACTCTCAAACTTCACTAGCATGGACATAGGATTGCAATAATCTAATGATAAAACATATATAAAAAATGAAGACAAATTCCCACTGAATTAAATGGGAACATGACAACACCACACACAAAAAAAGGTTAAGCTCAATCGAAAAAAAAATAAAGAGAAAAAAATTTGAAAAGGGTAAAAGGAAAAGTTTTTTTTAGCTCACCCAAGTCAAGGTGTAAAATCTCTAACCTAGTTGTGATATAAGGGTGACCTCATTTTTTTTAAAAAACATTGATGCTCATTATCGAACATTTTAAAGGAAAAAAATAATAAATGAATAAGCAATAAAAAAATATGTATGTCAACTCAGGTTAACTTAATGTTGAAGTGAAAAATAATAAATAAATAAAAAATATGAGTCATTCGGGTTAACCTACAAATCTCATAAAAATCATGAAATCTTTTAACTAAAGTCAACCAAGAAAAGCTAATTATCAATCAATTTAATTTTAAAGACTGAAATCATAAATAAATAATGAATTTTAAAAACTTTCCAAATAAAAAGATGATAATAAAAAAATAGAGATCAAATTTGATAAGAAAAAAAAACCATGTAGGATAAATTATGGGGGGAAACTCAAAAAATGATTGGAGCCCAAAAGAAAAAAGGGGGAAGAGTCTGGAAACCCAAGTTAACCCCAAAACCCGTGATCAAATGATTAGGATCAAGATAACTTAATGGGGAAAAAAAGATGAAATAAGAGAGGTAGGAAAAAAATGTTAAATAAATTAAATATTAAATTAAATTAATTAATATTTAAAATATCCAAAAAAAACAAAAGTTAATCTTTTAAATCGATAAAGATTAATCTTATAGGAAACCTGTAAAAAATAATAAAGCAAAACTCTAAGAAAAGTCAAGGATACACACACGTTAGATTGTTTTTAAAAAAAAGAGAGAGAGAAACACGTCAATACAGAAAAATCTTCATGGTGTAATATATAAGACTCAACTTGTGAAATTCATACACTAAGTTCGATTAGGACATTTAATCTCCAGCCAATTTAATTTTAAAAGATAAAAAAACTTACCAAATGGTAAAAAATAGAAATAAATATAATAGCTAGCAATGTTTTTATCCAAAGAGAAGAGCTTGTGCTAACATTGTATTTATAATGTAAATGCAGATTCATAGAAAACATTCTCTCAAAAATAATTCTCAATGCGGATTATTTTTGGAGGTGTATCCTAATGTTGATTATACATTTATAATGGCTCTTGTGGTAATTCTCAATGCGGATCACGGTGGAGGAGGATCTTTACTTGATCTTGTTCCAGTTGCAGTTGACACCATCGCATCCATCATTTCTCAATAAAGTATTGAAAACATGTATTTTTGTTTTTTTTTATCAACTTCATGGTTATGTGGAATTTGGTAATAAATATATAAGTTGAAAAAGGTTAAGAAAGCTCCATTATATTGTATGTAGCATGTCGTCGTGCGGCGTCCTAGGAGGGATCCTGGTTCTCGCAATGGAGTTGAGGAGGAGTCGCCACCTGGCTGTTGAGGGTCGCTAGGAACACCCGATTTGTACTGATCTGCTCGGAGATTTGAGGGTAAGAGAGTGATTGTATAAAGGAAAAGTACTAGCACCTCTTATACGCCTTATCTAAGGTAAGCTGCATCGTCTACCTTGATGTAATTTTGAATATTTCAACTAGTCATATTTATATTGAAAAAAAATGTTCCTATTTGAATAGAAAATCGGTCACCGCTCAAAATAATCCTGTGAATTATATTAATTACTTCTAGATATGAAAATGCTAGCCTACTTGTAATTTCTTCATTCACCACCTGAAATTAACAATTAATCCTCATGAATTAATTTCATGGTTGACCGATCCATAACAGAAATCGACCACCGCTCAGAATAATCCTGATAATTTTGGTGGTTATTCCCGAATATGTAAATGTTAGCCTACATGTAAATCCGGTAATTACTACCTAAAATTAACTATAAATCCCCATGAATTAATTTCATGATTTTTAATATTAGGCCAATTTCTTAGAATTTAATAAACTTGTTATTAAATCTAGAGTGGATTTTCAGAAAAATACTTTGGCTGTTGCAAATAAAACACATTTTTTATTTTACTTTATATTATTTTCTCTTAACAAAATAACATAAAATTGAATAAATAAAACACAACAAAACACACACACACACTCTTTTTTCATTTCTTTTTCATCACTTTTTATAACTAAAAAATACAACTCACACACACATGTCTTTTTCATATCTTTTCATTACCTTTTACAAATCATAATTAAAAAATACAATAAATTAAAATAAACACATAACATAAAGAAAATTACAAAAAAGTACTGATGAACAATTCCGGAATAGTGGTGGCAGCGACTGGAGGACTGGTGGCGCGTCTACCCAGGCGCCACCATCATTGGCGGCACGTCTACCCAGGCGCCACCGTACCGTCCTTTAGGCACTGGACAGGAGGAGGGCTAGATCTGCCTCTTCTCTTCCTCCTCACGCCGGTGGTGCCTCCACAGTGACCTGCAACACAAAAAAACGCAGAAAAAAAACACACGGACAACTGGGTTCCTCTCTCTTCTCGTTCACCTTCTTCTCCTCCTCCTCCTCCTCCTTCTGCTTTCTCTCCGGCAAGGGTGTTCATGGTGACCTGCAAAAAAACAAACAAACACGAAACCCAAACATCTCACAATCAAAACCCACAACAAGCATCAGTTTCATTTTTCCTCAGTTCTCTTCTTCTCGGGTCTATTCGTCTTCGATTTGTCTAAAGTAGGATTGCTCTGTTTGGCTGTAGGAAGAGAGGAGAGCGAGGAAAGAGGGAAGATCATGGGGCTGGTTGTTGTGGTGTTTAAAGAGAGGGAAAAAGAGGTAATGGGAAGGTCACCGACGATGACAATGAAGTCTTAGGTCTTGATGGAAAGTGGAGAGAAAGGTTGGGGGCTCCGTCGCGACTGAAGAAGAGAGGTTGGCTGGAGAAGGTGAGGAGGAAGAAAGTGGGTCTATTGGGCAAGTGGCTGTGGGGTTGAGGACAATGTGGGAGGTTGAGAAGAGGCAGTCGGTTGAGGAGATCAGGGCTGGAATCGGTGACCGAGAGAGGTAGGCTGGAAGTGGAAAGGAAATGAGAGCAGGGAGGGGAGTGTAATAGACTTAAATTGGGAAATAATACTTGGCTTTTATTAACCTGAGCTTACAAGATTAAACGGAAACAAATGGAAAAATTGAAATAACTGTCAGCCAATGAGTTCGACTGAATTACTAATGAATTAAACTCTAACTAAAGATTTCTGGGCAACTTCGAGGTAGCCCGGGCCTCCTAGGTAAATGTGATTTGCTTCAAAGCAATTTCCTCCTCTCGCAGCCCTCCTCTCTTCCTATTTATATCTAATTTACCTCCTAATAGATATTCAAATTGATCCTAATAATTTAAATCTAAGTGATTAGATAAGGATGACTATTGTTTGAACAGGTTGATAAGAACTTTATTTCTCTTCTTAAACGGCACCGTTTGTTGCCCAGCTTGCCAGTTGTCTAGTGCCTGAAACCTATCATCTAGCCGTCCATGTAAGTACTCTCCACTCTATCTTGTCCATACACGTATTGATCTCTTCTCGTCCTTGTCTGTGCAGGTAAGACGTCCACAGCATGCCACCTCAAGGCTTCTCCTACACGCCTTGCACGTCTTTTCTCACACATTTCCTATCCATCACTCAGTTTGGACTCCTCTCTCAGCTCATCTTCTCGGCCTCAGCTCACTTTCTTAGCTCATCTTCTCTCTTCACCCTCTCTCTAGTTCCAGCTCGTCATCTTCCCCGTTTCTCAGCAAGTCCTCCGCAAGTCTTCTTCTCTTCTAACTACGGTGGGGTTTAATCCATAGCACGCTGCCGGAATGTTACAACTCCCTCTCCCTTCAAAAAACCTTGCCCTCAAGGTGAGGGTAAGTTTTCTTTAGCAACTCTTCTTCGACCCATACTGTGTCTTCCTTAGTTTGTCCTTGCCATCTTAACAGTACTTCTTTTATGGTTTTTCTTCTCGAGGTTTGGCTCCTCTGGTCCAGTATTTCGGCAGGCTCAGGTTGTGGCTTCTCTGGTGCGAGCTCGGGCTGTTGTGGTTCTGGAACAACTCCTCTTCCCACCCACTTCTTCAGCAGTGACACTTGGAAGGTGTTGTGGATTCGGGCCTCCGCAGGTAGTTCTAGCTGGTAAGCCACCTCTCCTATCTTCTTTGTGATTTTGAAGGGTCCATGCATCGAATTATATTTTATTTAATTTCATCTTTACAGGTTAGTTTAGTTTGAGTAGAATTCTGCTCTAATTTGCATGCTATTGTATATATGATATATCACAAAAGTTAAAGATTGATTTTATGAATTAACCCTATAAAATAAAAATAAAAAATCATGAAAACATTGCTTGGATCAATTTTAATCTTGGTTTTGGAACCACCTTTAATGGTAAGCCACCTCTCATATCTGATATGATAAAACATTATTCCAACAAAGGTTAAAGATCAATTTTAATCTTGGTTTTGGAACCACCTTTAATGGTTAATCCATTCATTTAAAAATAATGTTTGCCCATTTTTAATAGAAAGCAAATGAGAGGAGCCTGGCCTTCCAAGCTCATCTACTCAACTCCGCTTGTTTTCTTTTATTTAAGAAAAAAAAACATTAGATCCGATGTGCAGGCCATCTTTCCAGCTCGTGCCACAATTGACGGCAATGAAGGCAAACGATTACATTTTTCAATCGATTTGATCATTCAATCTCGAAAACCATGATTGGTTTCTCTTGGAATTACAATAAAAATTAAAGATTTTTCTTGAAATAATAGTAAATAAATAAATTATATTTAATCTTCTCCACTGCGATCCGCATTGATCTCGTCAAGAATCACCACAAGAGCGACTATGAAGGCATAATCAACACTAGGATACACGGTCACTCCAAAACTATCTGAATCCAAGATCATAGTCGTGAGAGAGTGTAATCTATGCATCTGCATTTATACAAAATGAAAAATATTAGTATGATCAACATAAAAGTATATATGATACTAATTACCTATTAAATGAGGAGTCTGAATTAAATTAAGGAGAGCATCAAACTTACTTGGGCAAGCACGGTATTGGAATCTCCGAGGAGTATAGAGCAGGAGCTCTCGCCGTACCCTCCTTTGACCTTGAAATCAGGGACCTCTCCCTTGTTGTTAGGCAAGAATACGTCTAACTGAGTCTTGAACTGGAACAGCTTTGATTTCTTGGCTGTGAAAAGCAGATCCTTCTCCTCCTTGCTTTCTCCTCTAAAAGCTTCCCACCTGCGATGCATGGTTCTTATCTGGAGAAAACGACGAGCACGCAGTGAGCAATCTCGTTCATTTATGGACAGTGATGATAACATATAAAGTTTTTTGATTGTATTCATCAATTTTAAAAATACACAAATTATCCTCGGTGTTTATATTGGTTGGATCATATCGAATCTCGTGTAAGAGGCAACCAAATTTAGAATTCATCATTGCTGTGAAGGTTAGATTTCAAAGGAAGAGCAACAAATATATATATACCTTCTGCCTGAGATTGACAAGGGTGTTCCCAGCTGCATCTTTCATAAAACGACGATCATGCAGGGTTAAGAGTTTACTCTTGACTTGGAAAATGTTGGTGCCATTGATGTCGGACACCTTAAAATCATTTTCTCCGAGAGTCCATAGCTTTGAGGAGACGACGAGCTCAACAGGGTACTGTGCCAGGTACTGTGGCCCTATCACCACCACCGGATGCTCCACCGGCTGGTATGTTCTCATAGCTGGAATGGGGTTGCTTGGTGCTTGCCCGGTAGCCATAATCACAAAATGACTTGAAATACAGAGAAAAATGGCTAGATTTCTAAATTATGCAGGTCTTGATTGTGGTTGCAGAAGTGGTCTTTGAGAGGAATGGCGTGTGAATTTTATAGTGCCAAATAACCCGTGGCATATCACGCCCCAAATAAAATAACACGGCGCTGTCTTTCCTCGAAAGTTCGATAAACGAGGGCGGCGGGCGGCGTTTGTGGGTGGCTGGGTATTTATTTATAAAAGTTAAACTCAAGAGAGCTTTCGCCGGATTTGTTAAATAATGGCATTGCTCCTTTGGTGGCGGATGCACATCTCTGTAAAACCCATTTGCTTGTTTGCTAAGAAAATAATAATAAATAAACAAAAGAGTCAACTGTAAATCATTTCAAGAAAATAATCAACAATGGCAACACGTCTCATCTGATCCATTGTCCGGTTCATCGCGTGTTTAAAGAAAGACGATGACAGTACACATCCATTTCCCATTTCTAGGTGTTCATACTAAATGGACTAAAAATAAAAAGAAAGAAAAGAAGGAATCAGGTTGAGTTTTTGTTGCTTGTTGTCAAAATTACTTTTGTTTTTTACACAACACAAAAAATATAATGTAAAACCAGAGATCATAAAATTATAAGTATATTTTTTAATTGTATATTGACAGTTTCGGTCAATAAATTAAATTACATTAAAATTTGATAAAAACAATCAACAATATTATAATCAATTAGTGATTTAAATAAATAAGAAAGATAAATAATATAAATCAAGAAATCAATTACATGAAAAAATGAAATATCTCAAAATCAAAATTTTCAATATTTTCTAAACATGTGTAACTAAAATATAGTAAAAAAGAAATGTGGGTGGGGGGCTTCATTTTTTATTACTTTTTTATTTTTATTTTTTTTAGATAGATGGTAAAAATGATGCTAAAATGGAAACTCGTGGAGGACATCATAACTAGTAGATGATCAAAGCTCACTTAATGACCAAAGTCATCTTTTTTGCATAAAGACTATTGAAAACATGTGTTTTTTTTTTTTTATCAATTTGGTAATAAGTATATAAGTTGAAAAAGGTTCTATATATAGCGTAAGAAAGCTCCATTATATTGCAAATGTTATTTTTGTAAAACGGAAAGATTTCAAAGATGTCCATATTAACATACACTTTTATTAAAACAGAAGATGGGGGGGGGGAATATTTTTTTTGTATGCTTATATATAGATGATTTGATTTACAATGGTACATATCTGAAATTTTGAAAAGGTCTATGATGGCTAAGTTTGAAAAATTGGATCTTGAAAAGTTATATTAATTTACAGGCTTTGAAGGGCTCAGTAAAATGCCAGAATATTTATTTCTCAAAAGAAATATGTTCTAGGAATATTATACAAGCTCCAAATAAAGAATTACAATTTGATAAGCACGGCTTTTCTCTCCAATGTTGACGTATAAAGATCAAGGTTTTAAATTTTGTTATGTTTTGTTTTATCCAGAATGGTTGATATCTCTCATTCTAGTTTAAAAAACAAAACAAACCAGAATAAATATTATTTTGCTCATAATTTCATTTCATTCTGTAAATTTTATTTAAATTTTGTTCGTAATGTTCCGGTTTTGTTCATAATATTTTTTTAAAATAATATATAGTTTTACAATATCAATCATATCTCTTAATATAACTGTTAGTTTGAGATGAAATTTTACAAATAGTCTATTGACATGTTATATTATGTTAAAAAGTTAGAGCAATCAGATAATATAACAATCTTATGAGATTAATGATGATATTCTCGTAATATTATTCAGGTTCATTATTTTGTTCAGAAAAATTATTTTATTGTATTTTTTTAAGATTATATATTCTCAATTTTATTATTAAACAACAAGTTTATTAGGAATTAAACTTTATAATTTACTTTTATTTTCTTTATTTTAGGTTATCATAGGTTAATAACTTAGGTTATAACTAAGTAGACCCTGATTGATCCAATATATCATGGTTTCATTTGTTTTCTTCTTCTTTTGTAATGAGATGGCTCACTGCGTGCTCATCGTTTTCTCCAGATAAGGATCATGCATGGCAGGTGGGAAGCTTTTAAAGGAGAAAGCAAGGATGAGAAAGATCTGCTCTTCACGGCCAAGAAATCAAAGTTGTTCCGATTCAAGATTGAGCTAGACGTATTCTTGGCTAACAACATAGGAAAGGTCCCTGATTTCAAGGTCAAAGGAGGGTACCGCGAGTGCTCCTGCTCTGTACTTCGTGGAGATAGCAATACCGTGCTTGCTCAAGTAAGTTTGACACTCTCATTCATTTTTGAACCCCAAGTCAACGACTATTATTTAATAGCTAGGTTGTATTTAACTAGATCTCACCGTGTCCGAACACAAGTTTTCAACATAAATGATAAAACAAAATCAACAATCGAGTTATAGGTTTAATTAATAATCAAAAAAATATAACAATAATAAATAAAGAAAATAACAACGAAAAAAAGAAAAGAAATCTGATTTATCCAACTAATATTATAAAACAACTTGATGCTGAAAGGTGAAAATAATAATAATAATAATAATAATAATAATAATAATAATAATAATAATAATAGTTAAAATGGGATAACTCTCAAACTTCACTAACATGGGCATATGATTGCAATAATCTAATGATAAAGCATATATAAAAAAAAATGAAGACAAATTCCCACTGAATTAAATGGGAACATGACAACAACACACACAAAAAAAAAATATATATATATATATATATATATATATATATATATATATATATATGCTCAATCTACGGGACAAAATTAAGAAAAAATTAATTTTGAAAAAGGTAAAAGAAAAACCTTTTTTGAGCTCACCCGAGTCAAGGTGTAAAATCTCTAGCCTAGTTGTGATATAAGGGTGACCTCATTTAAAAAAAAATCATGACGTTCATTATTGAACATTTTAAAGGCAAAAAATAAATAAGCAATAAAAAAAAATATGTATGTCAACTCGGGTTAAGGGTGGAAAAATGATAAATAAATAAATGAGCAATTGAAAAAAAAAATGAGTTAACTCGGGTATAATAAATGAAAAAAATATGAGTCAATCAGGTTAACCTACAAATCTTGTGATTATAAAAATCATGAAATCTTTTAACCAAAGTCCACTAAGAAGAACTAATTATCAATCAATTTAATTTTAAAGACTGAAATCATAAATAATTTATGAATTTTAAAAAATTTCCAAATAAACAAATGTTAATAAAAAAAATAAATATCAAATTTGATAAGAAAAAAAAAACCATGTAGGATAAGTTATGGGGGGAACTCAAAAAATGATTGGAGCCCAAAAGAAAAAAGGGGGAAGAGTCTGAAAACCCAAGTTAACC
Source organism: Salix exigua (assembly GCA_032356905.1). Taxonomy (NCBI): domain Eukaryota; kingdom Viridiplantae; phylum Streptophyta; class Magnoliopsida; order Malpighiales; family Salicaceae; genus Salix; species Salix exigua. The sequence continues at coordinate 14,479,901 of CM063591.1, read as the reverse complement.
CCAAAACCCAGGATCAAATGATTAGGATCGAGATAACTTAATGTGTGTGGGGGGGGGGGGGGTAGGAAAAAAGTGTTAAATAAATTAAATATTAAATGATTAAATTAAATTAAACATGTCAATACAGAAAAATCTTCATGGTGCAAGACTCTCACCGTGTCAAATTCATACATTAAGTTCGACTAGGACAATTAATCTCCAACCAATTTAATTTTAAAAGATGAAAAAACTTATCATATAGTAAAGTTAGAAATAAATATAATAGTTAACAATGTTTTTATCCAAAGAGAAGAGCTTGTGCTAACATTGTTTTTATAATGTAAATGCAGATGCATGGAAAACATTCTCCCACAAGTATTATTTTGGAGGTGTATTCTAATGTTGATTATGCATTTATAATAGCTCTTATGATAATTCTCAATGGGATCGATGTGAATCACAATATAGGAGGAGTATCTATAGTCAATCTTCTTCGTTGTGGATGTCAAACCATCGCATTCATTGACGACTAGGGGTGAGTATTTTCGGTTCGGTTTAGCCAAAAAAATAACCAAACTCAAAATTGTATTTTAAAAAAAAACAAACCGAACCTATTAAAAACCGATCACTTTCTATTCGGTTCGGTTCGGTTTTTATGATAAAAAAATTGAAAACCCCTGTTTCAATTTCTGGGCCCACTGATGGCCCATCTTTATGGGCGTTGTGATGGGTTTCTAATGAATTTTATAATAGGCTTGCAATAAATCTTATGGGCTTTTTTAAAATTTTCTTATGATACATTATTTTTGTTTTGTTTAATTTAGCATGAGGTGAAATAATTAAAACTATACAAGTGAACAAATTGAAATTTAAATTACAGAAAATACCTTCAAAAGGCTTTGAATTAAACAAGCAACATTAACACAAAATACTTCAAGAAATACACCCTATTTTAAAATAATTATCATCCATTGCTAGATTTAACTTTCCACCAAATTCTACACACAAAAAAAAAACATAAATTTTAGATTGAAAATAAGTTGATTAATAAATAATAAAATAAAAATACAGGTGTAGAAGAAAAATAACTTGATTCAAGATTTTCATATTTTTCATAATCACTCATTAGGGTTTTTAACTCCTATTAAAAACATGTATTTTTTTTTTATCAACTTCATGGTCATGTGGAATTTGGTAACAAGTATATAAGTTGAAAAAGGTTCTATATAAGTTTAAGAAAGCTCCATTGTATTGTAAATGCTTTTTTTTAAAAGATGTCCATAGCAACATACACTTTTATTAAAACCAAAGATGGAGGGGAAATATTTTGTTGTATGCTCGTAGATGATTTGATTTACAAATATGTTTGGGAAATATTATAAAAGTTTCAAATAAAGAATTACAATTTGGCGAGCACACCAACTGAATTTGATTTGATACTAAATATCATAACCATAAATTAGGGAATTTTAATGGAATATTCCATCAGCATTTATAAAAAAAATCATTCGGTATTATAAATTGCTCATAGAATCATTGACAAAATATCAACCGTAAAAAGTTATTCAATAAGTCCATATTATCTCATCATTTTATTGTGTCTAATTAAATTAATAAAATTAGTTTAATTTTATATATATATATATTGATAATTCAAGCTTTTAAAATCAACTATCTAAAGGTAGATTTTCTCTACTAATAAATGCATATGTAATATATAGTTGGTTTACCCATAGCTGTCAATACCATTTCGATCGTTGTTCCAGTTTTTCCAGTTGTTCCAGTTTACCTATAATTTTTTAATTTTATTCAATGTTTAACAATATTTACATCTTGGAGACATAAGATATTGTATCTGTGTTATGTTAATATTGAGTCATATATTTATTTATTATATTTAAAAATTATAAATAATAAATATTGTGCTATCAATTAATTACATGATATAGCGATCTTTGGTTGATTTTGAAAATATTTTTTATTTAAAATATATTAAAATAATATATATTTTATTTGTTAAAAAAATATTTTTAATATTTGCACATAAAAATAATTTAAAAACATAAAAAAATTAATTTAAAATAAAAAATAAAAAAATATTTTTAAACTTTTTTTCAAAAACATTTATCTTCTCCATGTTTTAGAATTAGGATTTTTTCTTGAGAAATCATCACCCTACCCGTCTCTCCACACTTTTCTCTCTCCCATGCTAACCTATTAATATCAAGGTTGTAAATTATGTTCTATTTCGTCCAGAATGGCCGGTATCTCTTGTTCCAATTTAAAAAACGAAACAAATCAAAATAAATTTTGTCTTATGCGGAATCTCATCCCGTTCCGGAAATTCCATCCGGAACGTTTGTTTCATTTCACGGTTTCGTTCTGGCCAAATAATATATTTTTTAAATAATATATAATTTTACAATATCAATCATATCTTTTAATCCGATCTTTGGAATGAGATAAAATTTTACGAGAAGTCTCTTGATTGTCAGATATTAAGTTAAAATTTCAAAGCAATCAGATAATATAACAACCTTGTTAGATTAATAATGATATTATCAAAATATCATCCATGTTCATAGCTTTGTTCAAAAATATTATTTTATTATAATTAAAACTTGAAATAACCAAAACAAAATTGAAAATATTAATTAAAACATTGACAACCTTGAGTAAGACATACGCACATGGCCCATAAAAACAGCGAGGAAGGAGATGGATTTGTCTTTTTTAGAACAAGTCAACGATTTCAAACAGTGAATCCGAGATATTTAAGAAAAAGAAAAAACTCATACTAAATTTTAAAGTTCTTTTAGACATATTTTTTATATATATATATATATATATTGACAATTCAAGCTTTTAAAATCAACTATCTAGAGGTAGATTTTCTCTGCTAATAAATGCATATGTAATGTATAGTTGGTTTACCCATAGCTGTCAATACCATTTCGGTCGTTGTTCCAGTTTTTCTAGTGGAACGGAATGTTCCGATTTCGAGCGTTTAGCGTCTTTGTTTGAGTTATACTTGTTTACATATAATTAATTAATTATATATATGAAAAAATTAAAAAACAAGAAAATTAAATATAATTTTTATTTTTAATATATATATATATATATGGCCGCATATATATGAGTTTGAGCGATGTGAGATGTGGAAATGGATTTGTTGCACCCATACAAACTCATGGCTGCAACAAATCCATTCCCACATCTCACATCGCTCAAATACGAATTTTTCTAACTTTCTATGGTTTTAAATGATGGACTGAAGTTTATCCTATCCCATATTGAATAAATAAAGTTCAAGACAAAGAATTGTGTCTATAAAATTAAATCAAGAAGACATGCAAAATCAGCTCGCTTGAAATGATCTGAAGTCAATGACATCAGATGTATTTAGGATATGTGCTGATTCAAGAGTTAGATAAAAAGTAAAATGATTTTTTTATGTAACCGGAACGGAACCAGGACGTTCCCTCTGGAATTTGGCCGGAATTCAAATCGGGACAAAAACAACGCCGTTTTGTCCAAATTTTTAAACGAAACAGAATGTTCCGACCATTCCGCCCGGAACGGGACGGATTTTACATCTATGTGTTTACCTATAATTTTTTAATTTTAGTCAATGTTTAACAACATTTACATCTTGGAGACATAAGATATTGTATCTGTGTTATGTTAATATTGAGTCATATATTTATTTATTATATTTAAAAATTATAAATAATAAATATTGTGCTATCAATTAATTACATGATATAGCGATCTTTGGTTGATTTTGAAAATATTTTTTATTTAAAATATATTAAAATAATATATATTTTATTTGTTAAAAAAATATTTTTAATATTTGCACATAAAAATAATTTAAAAACATAAAAAAATTAATTTAAAATAAAAAATAAAAAAATATTTTTAAACTTTTTTTCAAAAACATTTATCTTCTCCATGTTTTAGAATTAGGATTTTTTCTTGAGAAATCATCACCCTACCCGTCTCTCCACACTTTTCTCTCTCCCATGCTAACCTATTAATATCAAGGTTGTAAATTATGTTCTATTTCAGTCAGAATGGCCGGTATCTCTTGTTCCAATTTAAAAACGAAACAAATCAAAATAAATTTTGTCTTATGCGGAATCTCATCCCGTTCTGAAATTCCATCCGAACGCTTGTTTCATTTCACGGTTTCGTTACGGCCAAATAATATATTTTTTAAATAATATATAATTTTACAATATCAATCATATCTTTTAATCCGATCTTTGGAATGAGATAAAATTTTACGAGAAGTCTCTTGATTGTCAGATATTAAGTTAAAATTTCAAAGCAATCAGATAATATAACAACCTTGTTAGATTAATAATGATATTATCAAAATATCATCCATGTTCATAGCTTTGTTCAAAAATATTATTTTATTATAATTAAAACTTGAAATAACCAAAACAAAATTGAAAATATTAATTAAAACATTGACAACCTTGAGTAAGACATACGCACATGGCCCATAAAAACAGCGAGGAAGGAGATGGATTTGTCTTTTTTAGAACAAGTCAACGATTTCAAACAGTGAATCCGAGATATTTAAGAAAAAGAAAAAACTCATACTAAATTTTAAAGTTCTTTTAGACATATTTTTTATATATATATATATATATATATTGACAATTCAAGCTTTTAAAATCAACTATCTAGAGGTAGATTTTCTCTGCTAATAAATGCATATGTAATGTATAGTTGGTTTACCCATAGCTGTCAATACCATTTCGGTCGTCGTTCCGGTTTTTCTATTGGAACGGAAAGTTCCGGTTTCAAAGCGTTTTGGCATGCTGTTTCGGGGTTGTACTGTTCATATAATTAACTAATTATATATATGAAAAAAATTACAAAACAAAAAAACTAAATATAATTTTTATTTTTAATATATATATATATATATGGCCGCATATATATGAGTTTGAGCGATGTGAGATGTGGAAATGGATTTGTTGCACCCATACAAACTCAGGGCTGCAACAAATCCATTCCCACATCTCACATCGCTCAAATACGAATTTTTCTAACTTTCTATGGTTTTAAATGATGGACTGAAGTTTATCCTATCCCATATTGAATAAATAAAGTTCAAGACAAAGAATTGTGTCTATAAAATTAAATCAAGAAGACATGCAAAATCAGCTCGCTTGAAATGATCTGAAGTCAATGACATCGGATGTATTTAGGATATGTGCTTGATTCAAGAGTTAGATAAAAAGTAAAATGATTTTTTATGTAACCGAAGCGGAACCAGGGCGTTCCCTCCGGAATTTGGCCGAATTCAAATCGGGACAAAAACAACGCCGTTTTGTCCAAATTTTTAAACGAAACAGAATGTTCGACCATTCCGCTTGAACGGACGGATTTTACATCTATGTGTTTACCTATAATTTTTAATTTTAGTCAATGTTTAACAACATTTACATCTTGGAGACATAAGATATTGTATCCGTGTTATGTTAATATTGAGTCATATATTTATTTATTATATTTAAAAATTATAAATAATAAATATTGTGCTATCAATTAATTACATGATATAGCGATCTTTGGTTGATTTTGAAAATATTTTTATTTAAAATATATTAAAATAATATATATTTTATTTCTTAAAAATTATTTTTAATATTTGCACATCAAAATAATTTAAAAACATAAAAAATTAATTTAAAATAAAAAATAAAAAATATTTTTAAACTTTTTTTCAAAAACATTTATCTTCTCCATGTTTTAGAATTAGGATTTTTCTTGAGAAATCATCACCCTACCCGTCTCTCCACACTTTTCTCTCTCCCATGCTAACCTATTAATATCAAGGTTGTAAATTATGTTCTATTTCGTCCAGAATGGCCGGTATCTCTTGTTCCAATTTAAAAAACGAAACAAATCAAAATAAATTTTGTCTTATGCGGAATCTCATCCCGTTCCGGAAATTCCATCCGGAACGTTTGTTTCATTTCACCAGTTTCGTTCTGGCCAAATAATATATTTTTTAAATAATATATAATTTTACAATATCAATCATATCTTTTAATCCGATCTTTGGAATGAGATAAAATTTTACGAGAAGTCTCTTGATTGTCAGATATTAAGTTAAAATTTCAAAGCAATCAGATAATATAACAACCTTGTTAGATTAATAATGATATTATCAAAATATCATCCATGTTCATAGCTTTGTTCAAAAATATTATTTTATTATAATTAAAACTTGAAATAACCAAAACAAAATTGAAAATATTAATTAAAACATTGACAACCTTGAGTAAGACATACGCACATGGCCCATAAAAGCAATGAGGAAGGAGATGGATTTGTCTTTTTAGAACAAGTCAACGATTTCAAACAGTGAATCCGAGATATTTAAGAAAAAGAAAAACTCATACTAAATTTTAAAGTTCTTTTAGACATATTTTTATATATATATATATATATATATTGACAATTCAAGCTTTTAAAATCAACTATCTAGAGGTAGATTTTCTCTGCTAATAAATGCATATGTAATGTATAGTTGGTTTACCCATAGCTGTCAATACCATTTCGGTCGTTGTTCCAGTTTTTCTAGTGGAACGGAATGTTCCGGTTTCAGAGCGTTTCGGCGTGCTGTTTCGGAGTTGTACTGTTTACATATAATTAATTAATTATATATATGAAAAAAATTAAAAAACAAGAAAATTAAATATAATTTTTATTTTTAATATATATATATATATATGGCCGCATATATATGAGTTTGAGCGATGTGAGATGTGGAAATGGATTTGTTGCACCCATACAAACTCATGGCTGCAACAAATCCATTCCCACATCTCACATCGCTCAAATACGAATTTTTCTAACTTTCTATGGTTTTAAATGATGGACTGAAGTTTATCCTATCCCATATTGAATAAATAAAGTTCAAGACAAAGAATTGTGTCTATAAAATTAAATCAAGAAGACATGCAAAATCAGCTCGCTTGAAATGATCTGAAGTCAATGACATCAGATGTATTTAGGATATGTGCTGATTCTAGAGTTAGATAAAAAGTCAATTGATTTTTTATGTAACCGAGCGGAACCAGGACGTTCCTCCGGAATTTGGCCGAATTCAAATCGGGACAAAAACAACGCCGTTTTGTCCAAATTTTTAAACGAAACAGAATGTTCAGACCATTCCACTTGAGCAGGACGGATTTTACATCTATGTGTTTACCTATAATTTTTTAATTTTAGTCAATGTTTAACAACATTTACATCTTGGAGACATAAGATATTGTATCTGTGTTATGTTAATATTGAGTCATATATTTATTTATTATATTTAAAAATTATAAATAATAAATATTGTGCTATCAATTAATTACATGATATAGCGATCTTTGGTTGATTTTGAAAATATTTTTATTTAAAATATATTAAAATAATATATATTTTATTTCTTAAAAATTATTTTTAATATTTGCACATCAAAATAATTTAAAAACATAAAAAAATTAATTTAAAATAAAAAATAAAAAAATATTTTTAAACTTTTTTTCAAAAACATTTATCTTCTCCATGTTTTAGAATTAGGATTTTTTCTTGAGAAATCATCACCCTACCCGTCTCTCCACACTTTTCTCTCTCCCATGCTAACCTATTAATATCAAGGTTGTAAATTATGTTCTATTTCAGTCCAGAATGGCCGGTATCTCTTGTTCCAATTTAAAAAACGAAACAAATCAAAATAAATTTTGTCTTATGCGGAATCTCATCCCGTTCCGGAAATTCCATCCGGAACGTTTGTTTCATTTCACCAGTTTCGTTCTGGCCAAATAATATATTTTTTAAATAATATATAATTTTACAATATCAATCATATCTTTTAATCCGATCTTTGGAATGAGATAAAATTTTACGAGAAGTCTCTTGATTGTCAGATATTAAGTTAAAATTTCAAAGCAATCAGATAATATAACAACCTTGTTAGATTAATAATGATATTATCAAAATATCATCCATGTTCATAGCTTTGTTCAAAAATATTATTTTATTATAATTAAAACTTGAAATAACCAAAACAAAATTGAAAATATTAATTAAAACATTGACAACCTTGAGTAAGACATACGCACATGGCCCATAAAAACAGCGAGGAAGGAGATGGATTTGTCTTTTTTAGAACAAGTCAACGATTTCAAACAGTGAATCCGAGATATTTAAGAAAAAGAAAAAACTCATACTAAATTTTAAAGTTCTTTTAGACATATTTTTTTTATATATATATATATATATTGACAATTCAAGCTTTTAAAATCAACTATCTAGAGGTAGATTTTCTCTGCTAATAAATGCATATGTAATGTATAGTTGGTTTACCCATAGCTGTCAATACCATTTCGGTCGTTGTTCCAGTTTTTCTAGTGGAACGGAATGTTCCGGTTTCAGAGCGTTTCGGCGTGCTGTTTCGGAGTTGTACTGTTTACATATAATTAATTAATTATATATATGAAAAAAATTAAAAAACAAGAAAATTAAATATAATTTTTATTTTTAATATATATATATATATATGGCCGCATATATATGAGTTTGAGCGATGTGAGATGTGGAAATGGATTTGTTGCACCCATACAAACTCATGGTTGCAACAAATCCATTCCCACATCTCACATCGCTCAAATACTGAATTTTTCTAACTTTCTATGGCTTTAAATGATGGACTGAAGTTTATCCTATCCCATATTGAATAAATAAAGTTCAAGACAAAGAATTGTGTCTATAAAATTAAATCAAGAAGACATGCAAAATCAGCTCGCTTGAAATGATCTGAAGTCAATGACATCAGATGTATTTAGGATATGTGCTGATTCAAGAGTTAGATAAAAAGTAAAATGATTTTTTTATGTAACCGGAACGGAACCAGGACGTTCCCTCTGGAATTTGGCCGGAATTCAAATCGGGACAAAAACAACGCCGTTTTGTCCAAATTTTTAAACGAAACAGAATGTTCCGACCATTCCGCTTGAGCAGGACGGATTTTACATCTATGTGTTTACCTATAATTTTTTAATTTTAGTCAATGTTTAACAACATTTACATCTTGGAGACATAAGATATTGTATCTGTGTTATGTTAATATTGAGTCATATATTTATTTATTATATTTAAAAATTATAAATAATAAATATTGTGCTATCAATTAATTACATGATATAGCGATCTTTGGTTGATTTTGAAAATATTTTTTATTTAAAATATATTAAAATAATATATATTTTATTTGTTAAAAAAATATTTTTAATATTTGCACATAAAAATAATTTAAAAACATAAAAAAATTAATTTAAAATAAAAAATAAAAAAATATTTTTAAACTTTTTTTCAAAAACATTTATCTTCTCCATGTTTTAGAATTAGGATTTTTTCTTGAGAAATCATCACCCTACCCGTCTCTCCACACTTTTCTCTCTCCCATGCTAACCTATTAATATCAAGGTTGTAAATTATGTTCTATTTCGTCCAGAATGGCCGGTATCTCTTGTTCCAATTTAAAAAACGAAACAAATCAAAATAAATTTTGTCTTATGCGGAATCTCATCCCGTTCCGGAAATTCCATCCGGAACGTTTGTTTCATTTCACCAGTTTCGTTCTGGCCAAATAATATATTTTTTAAATAATATATAATTTTACAATATCAATCATATCTTTTAATCCGATCTTTGGAATGAGATAAAATTTTACGAGAAGTCTCTTGATTGTCAGATATTAAGTTAAAATTTCAAAGCAATCAGATAATATAACAACCTTGTTAGATTAATAATGATATTATCAAAATATCATCCATGTTCATAGCTTTGTTCAAAAATATTATTTTATTATAATTAAAACTTGAAATAACCAAAACAAAATTGAAAATATTAATTAAAACATTGACAACCTTGAGTAAGACATACGCACATGGCCCATAAAAACAGCGAGGAAGGAGATGGATTTGTCTTTTTTAGAACAAGTCAACGATTTCAAACAGTGAATCCGAGATATTTAAGAAAAAGAAAAAACTCATACTAAATTTTAAAGTTCTTTTAGACATATTTTTTATATATATATATATATATTGACAATTCAAGCTTTTAAAATCAACTATCTAGAGGTAGATTTTCTCTGCTAATAAATGCATATGTAATGTATAGTTGGTTTACCCATAGCTGTCAATACCATTTCGGTCGTTGTTCCAGTTTTTCTAGTGGAACGGAATGTTCCGGTTTCAGAGCGTTTCGGCGTGCTGTTTCGGAGTTGTACTGTTTACATATAATTAATTAATTATATATATGAAAAAAATTAAAAAACAAGAAAATTAAATATAATTTTTATTTTTAATATATATATATATATATGGCCGCATATATATGAGTTTGAGCGATGTGAGATGTGGAAATGGATTTGTTGCACCCATACAAACTCATGGCTGCAACAAATCCATTCCCACATCTCACATCGCTCAAATACGAATTTTTCTAACTTTCTATGGCTTTAAATGATGGACTGAAGTTTATCCTATCCCATATTGAATAAATAAAGTTCAAGACAAAGAATTGTGTCTATAAAATTAAATCAAGAAGACATGCAAAATCAGCTCGCTTGAAATGATCTGAAGTCAATGACATCAGATGTATTTAGGATATGTGCTGATTCAAGAGTTAGATAAAAAGTAAAATGATTTTTTTATGTAACCGGAACGGAACCAGGACGTTCCCTCTGGAATTTGGCCGGAATTCAAATCGGGACAAAAACAACGCCGTTTTGTCCAAATTTTTAAACGAAACAGAATCGTTCGACCATTCACTTGAGCAGGACGGATTTTACATCTATGTGTTTACCTATAATTTTTTAATTTTAGTCAATGTTTAACAACATTTACATCTTGGAGACATAAGATATTGTATCTGTGTTATGTTAATATTGAGTCATATATTTATTTATTATATTTAAAAATTATAAATAATAAATATTGTGCTATCAATTAATTACATGATATAGCGATCTTTGGTTGATTTTGAAAATATTTTTTATTTAAAATATATTAAAATAATATATATTTTATTTGTTAAAAAAATATTTTTAATATTTGCACATAAAAATAATTTAAAAACATAAAAAAATTAATTTAAAATAAAAAATAAAAAAATATTTTTAAACTTTTTTTCAAAAACATTTATCTTCTCCATGTTTTAGAATTAGGATTTTTTCTTGAGAAATCATCACCCTACCCGTCTCTCCACACTTTTCTCTCTCCCATGCTAACCTATTAATATCAAGGTTGTAAATTATGTTCTATTTCGTCCAGAATGGCCGGTATCTCTTGTTCCAATTTAAAAAACGAAACAAATCAAAATAAATTTTATCTTATGCGGAATCTCATCCCGTTCCGGAAATTCCATCCGGAACGTTTGTTTCATTTCACCAGTTTCGTTCTGGCCAAATAATATATTTTTTAAATAATATATAATTTTACAATATCAATCATATCTTTTAATCCGATCTTTGGAATGAGATAAAATTTTACGAGAAGTCTCTTGATTGTCAGATATTAAGTTAAAATTTCAAAGCAATCAGATAATATAACAACCTTGTTAGATTAATAATGATATTATCAAAATATCATCCATGTTCATAGCTTTGTTCAAAAATATTATTTTATTATAATTAAAACTTGAAATAACCAAAACAAAATTGAAAATATTAATTAAAATATTGACAACCTTGAATAAGACATACGCACATGGCCCATAAAATTTCAAAACACACGAAATTGAGAGTATGGGAATTGGAGAGGGGGAAAAAGCACATACGGTGTTCCAAATTTGAAGCTTAATAAGGCGGCCATGGATGGTGACTTTCCGAGCTCCGAAGTCGACACCGATGGTGAGATCGTGAACAGGATGGAATGTTTTACCAGTAAATTTCGAGAGCAGGCAAGATTTCTCTACTCCTAAATTGAAAAGCCAAACTCATTTTTCCAAAACAAAAGAAAAGGAAAAAGATCTAGAAGCAAGAAAACAAGGACAACAAAATGCTCCACCCAGAAAACCTAATAATGTGCTCCACCATAATTGGTCTCCTTTCGTTAATGCTCGTCTTTTCAATCAGGCCTCGAAATTATAATCTCTACGACCTTCCCCCCTCCTTACTGTCTTCTTCTCTTTCCAAGTCTTCCAAACACTCGCTCTCCCCCACGTTGTATCCCCGTCTGTGTGTAGAGATAAGGTTGCAGACATGGCGACAATCTATTGGCTTTTGGGATTGCCTTATCTCCATGTGAAATAAAATCTAAATTCATTCTCTCACTGTTTCACACGGTAATCTCTAATTATAATTTTAATTCGCCATCATAATCTCTAATTATAATTTTATGTGGGTTGTTATTGTATGAGTTGTAAAGCACAGAAATCTGTTTAGTATTGAGATCAATAGGTAGACCAAAATTTGAATTTTTTTCTTAAAATTATTATTTTTAAGATTGTTTTGATGGGGTTGATATTAAAAAGTATTATTTTGATTTATTTTTAAATAAAAAATAGTTTTGAAAATCAATTGTTACCCCAGTTCAACATGATAATTTGAAGAATTAAAGGATGAAATAGAAAATAAAAAATATTTGAGGATTGAAGCTATATGAAACCACAAAATAGGGATGGAAAAAAACTATCCTAGATGCCATCATTTGGAGAAAGAAGAACTCAAAAACCATCTCTGCAAGCCCGGTTTCCCCACTTCTAAAAGAGATGCCTTTTTTTACTTCGATGGCTGTTGGGTAGCTTAGATGGTTTAGTTGTTTTTGAAAAAAAAAAAAATTAAAATAATATTTTTTTTTAAACTTATTTTTAACATGATTACATTAAAATAATTTAAAAATAAAAAAATTAATTTAAAATAATAATAATAAATCATTTTCAATTAATTTTAAAAACATTTTGTAACCAGAAAACTGTATTATTTTCTTCTTTCTTTTTCAAAGACACGACATGCCATATGTTAAGTGGCACTATAAAACACACGCATCATTCCTCTCAAAAACCACTTCTGAAACACCATCAAGACCTGCATGATATAGAGATTTAGCTATTTTTCTTCCCATTTAATTCTTCAAGTAATATTGTGATTATGGCTACTGGGCAAGCACCAAGCAACCCCGTTCCTGCTATGAGAACGTACCCTTCGGTGGAGCATCCGGTGGTGGTGATAGGGCCACAGTTCCTGGCACACTACCCTGTTGAACTCGCCGTCTCCACAAAGCTATTGACTCTTGGAGAAAATGATTTCAAGGTGGCTGACGTTAACGGAACCGTCATCTTCCAAGGCAAGAGTAAGGTCTTAAGCCTGAATGATCGTCGTTTTCTGAAAGATGCAGCCGGTAACACCCTTGTCAATCTCAAGCGGAAGGTATGGTTGATTGAGCGTTTCATTTGTTTTCTTCTTCTTTTTTAATGAGATGGCTCACTGCGTGCTCATCGTTTTCTCCAGAAAATGACCATGCACAACAGGTGGGAAGCTTTTAGAGGAGAAAGCAATGAGAAGAAAGATCTGCTTTTCAGGACCAAGAAATCAAAGGTGTTCCAGTTCAAGACTGAGGTAGACGTGTTCTTGGCTAACAACAAAGGAGAGGTCCCTGATTTCAAGATCAAAGGAGGGTACGGCGAGAGCTCCTACTCTGTACTTCATGGAGATTCCAATACCATGCTTGCTCAGGTAAGTTTGACGCTCTCATTCATTTTTGAACCCCAAGTCAACGACTATTATTTAATAGCTAAGTAGTATTTAACTAGATTTCACCGTGTACAAACACAAAGTTTTCAACATAAATGATAAAAAAAATCATCAATCGAGTTATAGGTTTAATTAATAATTAAAAAAATATAACAATAATAAATAAATAAAATATAAGTCATTCAGGTTAACTTACAAACCTCACCATTATGAAAATCATGAAATCTTTTAATCAAAGTCAACCAAGAAGAGCTAATTATCAATCAATTTAATTTTAATGACTGAAATCATATGTAATTTATGAATTTTAAAAACTTTCCAAATAAAATGATGATAATCAAAAATAGAGATCAAATTTGCTAAAAAAAAAAAACATGTAGGTTAGATTGTGGGGGGTAAACTCAAAAAATGATTGGATAAAAGGGGGAAGAGTCCGAAAATCCAAGTTAACCCCAAAACCCATGATCAAATGATTCGGATCGAGATAACTTAATGATTAAATTAAATTAATTTATTTTAAAAAAAATCCAAAAAAACAAAAGTTAATCTTTTAAATTGATAAATATTAATCTTATAGGAAACTATAAAAAATAATAAAGCAAAACTCTCAAGAAAAAGTCAGGGATACACACAGATTAGATTTAAAAAAGAAAAAAGAAAAACAAGTCAATACAGAAAAATCTTCATGGTGTAATATATAAGATTCAACTTGTGAAATTTCATACACCAAGTTCGATTAGGACAATTAATCTCCAACCAATTTAATTTTAAAAGATGAAAAAACTTACCAAATGGTAAAAATTAGAAATAAATATAATAGCTAACAATGTTTTTATCCAAAGAGAAGAGCTTGTGCTAACATTGTTTTTATAATGTAAATGCAGATGCATAGTAAACATTCTCTCAAAAGTATTATTTTAGAGGTGTATCCGGATGTTGATTATGCATTTATCATAGCTCTTGTTGTAATTCTCGACGAAATCAATGTGGATCGCAGTGGAGGAGGATCTACACTCCATCATCAACAAACCCATCACAGCCTCCATCATCATCATCAAACCCATCACAGCCTCCATCATCATCATCAAACCCATCACGGCGCCTGTCATTTTTAACAAACTCATCACAACCCTCCATCTTGTAACCAAATCTTATAATCTATCTTCTAGTTGGATGTGAGGTCATCTTTTTTGCATAAAAAATATTGAAAACATGTATCTTTGTTATTTATCAACTCCATGGTTATGTGAAATTTGGTAATAAGCTTATAACTTGAAAAAGGTTCAATATAAGCTTAAGAATGTTCCATATTGTAAATGTTTTTTTAAGGAAAGATTTAAAAGATATCCATATTAACATATACTTTTATTAAAACCAAAGATGGAGGGGAGATATTTTTTTGTATGGTTATATGTAGATGATTTGATTTACAATGGTGTGATGGGTCCATATCTGGAAAATTGAAAAGGCTTATGATGACTAAGTTTGAAATATTTGATATTGAAAACTTGTGTTAATTTATTGGCATTGAAGGGCTCAATCAAGTGCTAGAATATTTATTTCTCAAAAAAAATATGTTTGGGAAATATTATGTAAGTTTCAAATAAAGAATTACAATTTAGTGAGCATATCAACTGGATTTGATTTGATATTAAATAACACTACCATAAATTAGGGAATTTTAATGAATTTTAATAGAATATCCTATCGCGAGAGCGTGACGTCGTGACGACTCTCCTCGATAATGATATTATTGAAATATTATCCATGTTTATAATTTTATTTAAAAAAATTATTTTATTCTAATTAAAACTTGAAATAACCGAAACAAAATTGAAATATATATTAAGACATTGACAAACTTGATTAAGGCATACGCATATGCCCCATAAAAACAGTGAAGAAGGAGATGGATTTGCCTTTTTTTAGAAGTAGTCAACGATTTCAAACAGTGCATCCGAGATATTTAACATCACTTGAAAGAAAAAGAAAAAAACTCATACTAAATTTTAAAATTCTTTTAGACATATTTTTAATTTTAAAAGTTGACTTTTTACAGTAAATTTGTCGTCGCCACCGTTGTTTTTTCAAAAGCCATGTTTTATACAAAAATATAGTGTTTTTTAATTATTTTTAAAATCTTAAAAAAATAATAAAAAATATTGCAACGCATTTCAAATAAAAAAGAAAGAGAAAGAGAAAAACAGATCATTTTGCAATCGACAGTCTCCAATCTCCTTCATTTTTTGCGCTAAATTGAGAGAGCAGATCGGGTGTTAATTAAATATTTTATCTAAAGTTTCGTAATATGATTTATATTATTCTTTAATTATCTTCCTCAAGTGAAAGCGTTTTTGAGCTTGAAACTTGCACGGACTTATATCATCTCGTACTTAATTTTTTATCAAATAGAATGAAGATGATGAAATTTAACTTCATACTATACTTTATATTATTTTTTTAATAAGTGTCCCAAATTTGAAGCTTAATAAGCGGCCATGGATGGTGACTTTCCGAGCTCCGAAGTCAACGCCGATGGTGAGATCGTGAACAGGATGGAATCTTTTATCAGTGAAGCAGGTAAGATTTCCCTACTCCTATTGAAAAGCCAAACTCATTTTTCCAAAACAAAAACGAAAAAGAAAAAATCTAAAAGCAAGAAGACAAAAGACAACAAAATGCTCCACCGACAAAACCTAATGTGGAACACCATAATCGGTCTCCTCTCGATGACGCTCGTCTTTTCAATCGGGCCTCGGAAGTATAATCTATTGGCTTCTGGGATTATCTTATCTCCATGTCAAAAAATATCTAAATTCACTGTTTCACACGGCGATATTGGTCCTTTCTAAAAAAACAATTGTCTTCAAAAGTGTAATTCGCCATCGTAATCTCTAACTATAATTTTAATTTTCAGTGGGATGTTATTGTATGAGTGGTACAGCACATCAATCTGTTTATATTTAGATTTTTTATTTTATTTTTTAAATTGATATTAAAAGGTATTGGTTTGATTTATTTCCGAATAAAAATATAAAAATAGTTTTGAAAATCAATTGTTGCCCCGGTTTTAAAAGAGATAATTTAAAGAATTAAAGGATGGAATAGAAATGAAGAAATATTTAAGGACTGATGTTATATGAAACCACAAAACAGGGATGGAAAAAAATTTTTGTCCCAGATATTTGTTCACAGTAAAAAGAACTCAAAAACCATCTCTGCAAACCCAGTTCCCCACTGTTATAGGCATCATTCCTCTCAAAAACTTCTTCTAAAACTATCAAGACCTGCGTGATCTAGAAATTTAACTGTTCTTCTTTCTGTTTAATTCTTCAAGTAATATTGTGATTATGGCCACTGGGCAAGCATCAAGCAACCCCGTTCCTGCTATGAGAACGTACCCGCCGGTGGAGCATCCGGTGATGGTGATAGGGCCACAGTACCTGGCACACTACCCTGTTGAACTCGCCGTCTCCACGAAGCTATTGACTCTTGGAGAAAATGACTTCAAGGTGGCTGACATTAACGGCACCGTCATCTTCCATGTCAAGAGTAAGCTCTTAACCCTGCATGATCGTCGCTTTATGAAAGATGCATCCGGTAACACCCTTGTCAATCTCAGGCAGAAGGTATGTTTAATTGAGCGTATCATTTGTTTTCTTCTTCTTTTTCAACGAGATGGCTCACTGCGTGTTCATCGTTTTCTCCAGGTAGTGAGCTTGCATCGCAGGTGGGAAGCTTTCAGAGGAGAAAGCAAGGAGGATAAAGATCTGCTTTTCACAGCCAAGAAATCAAAGCTGTTCCAGTACAAGACTGGTTTAGATATATTCTTGCCTAACAGCAAAGGAGGGGGCCCTGATTTCAAGGTCAAAGGAGGGTACGGCGAGAGCTCCTGCTCTATACTTCTTGGAGATTCCCTGCTCTATACTTCTTCGAGAATCCAAAACCATGCTAGCACAAGTAAGTTTGATGCTCTCATTAATATATTTTATATTATTTAATCATAATAAAAATAATAAAAATAAAATAAGATTGCAAAAATCTAATGATAAAACATATACGAAGGACAGAAAATAAGAAAAAACATATTCCTTCATGACTAATTTAGTTTATTGAAAGGCTTCTAACTAATTAATATATCCTACATTGATAAAAAAATTCTATATTCATAAGAGCTTGTGCTAACATTGTTTGTATCATGTAAATGCAGATGCATAGAAAACATTCTCTCAAGAGTAAGGTTTTGGAAACTGATAATTTTGGAGTGACGGTGTATCCTAATGTCGATTATGCATTTATAATAGCTCTTGTGGTGATCCTCGATGAGATCAACGCAGATCGCAGTGGGGAAGATTAAATTCAACTGGGGAAGATTAAATTCAACTTTTATCTTATTATGAGAGAAATTCTGAAGTTTAATAAAACTTGTATTGTATATCTTATTGTTTTTTTCTAATGTAAAATATATGTTGTGTATGAAATAAAGTGAAAATATATTGTGTTTGTTAAGTTTTATAATATTTATTGGATTTGTTTTGAATTCTAATCAAACTAATAGGGAAATTGGAATAAATGTTTTAGTTTAATGTGTTTTTTATTATATATTCATGGAAATACATATAATTTGGATTAAATATATTAGTTTAATATATTATATAGTTGGTTATACATGATATTATATTACTGTATCCACTTAAATATATATTTCTCTCTCATGCCGACATCTTATGATATAGGCAAATGGCCCGTAAAAACAATCAGGAAGGAGATTCTTTTTTTCTTTAGGCATGTTTAGGATTTTTTTTAAAAAAAATATTTTTTTTATTATTTTTAAATATTTTGATGTGTTAATATTAAAAATATTTTTTTAAAAAATCTATATTATTTTAATATATTTTTAAATAAAAAACAGTTTAAAAACATTTTATTCAAACACGACAACTAAGAGATTTACATCATTTTAAAAACCAATAGCAACTATGTACTAAATTTTAAAGTTTCTCTTAGTTATATTTTAAATTCTTATAGTTGATTCTTGAGTGTAAATTTGTACTCGCGAACCTTTTTTTTCTTTTCAAAAGCCATGTTCTTATACAAAACATCATATTTTTTATAGTATTTTTAAATTATATTAATATACATATACTAAAATAAACTCTTAAAAAATATAAAAATATAATACAATTCCTTTCAAGTAAAAAAGAAAAGAAAAACAGATCATTTTGATCAATTTTGTTATTGATCAAATATTTAATTATTTAATTATATGTATGTACATATTTTTAATTTATAAAAAACACGATGAAAAACATCTGTATCTTTATAGATATAACTGTCACTGTGCCATGCGCTGGCAACACCCTACAAACTTCTAGAAGCCTTAATTAATGTTTGTCCACTGGGGCCTGCTAGGCTGCTACCCTCAATGAAGATGATGTTTAATGTTATAGTAATGTTTGTTTTTTACATTTTTTTTAATAATAATATTTCAAAAAGATTACTTTATTTTTAATATTAACATATTAAAATTATAGTGTGTATATATAATAATAATAATAATAATAATAATTTTAAAAAAACTCAATTTCTTCAAAAAAAAATTAAATCATGTTTTTTTTATAAAAAAAGTAATTGTTCTTAAAGTCATCGAAGTTTGACCATTGAAATTGTAACTCGATAGAATCCGAAAATCATGTGATGGGAAATCCGTCTTCACCAAACCATGGGAAATCCCCTTCACCTAACAAAGGATCGCCACCTACCTGGGTGGGGGACCAACAATCAATTAAAGTCTGATTAGTATGCTGACTATACATAATCAAATCTAAGCCCTCGAAATCTAGAAGAGGGAGGGAGTTCTTTTATTAAGTTAATTTAAAGTTGTGATTTCATAAACTTAAAATTAACTTAGGGACCAGACTGACCAAATGTACAAACTTCAATAGTCACTTTTTAATTTAATAAACAAAAATCTAGACAGAAGCAAGCTCGTGAGCCACTTAACACCCTCCCACTCCCTCCTCGACTCCATTATACACCCAACGCGCCATACCCCCAACCGGAAAGTCAAGCATTCGGCAATGACGCCAACCGGGATTCTTGCTGGACTATTTCTCGTTCTAGCTCTGTACTGTGGCATAGACCCATGGAAGCAGAGTGCAATCTCAGGATTCCCAGACTTCAAGTCGTACAAAGTTGAAATGCCTCCTTGGTCACTGATCCCTAAAGAGAAGGATGAAGAAAACTTACTCCAAAGATCAGAAATCAAGTTCTTGAATCAAGTTCAAGGCCCTGAAAGCATGGCTTTTGACCCTCTGGGTCGTGGTCCTTACACTGGTGTTGCCGATGGCAGAATTCTCTTCTATGATGGCCAAAAATGGACTGATTTTGCTTACACTTCAAGTAATAGGTCAGCTTTTTCAGCCTTTTATTTCTGTTTTCTGTTATTATTCTGCTTGGAAAAGGTGACGAGCTAGTTTTCTTAATGTGTTTTTGCTATATTCTTGTTCTGTTGTTGAATTTTGAGCTTGAGTCCCTCGAGGATGGTGAGTGTTATGATTGGGGCTTGGGGTGTTCTTGTTCACTGTTCTTGCAGAATCTTGAGTTTTGCTTGGAATAATAGGAGTATCATGATAGTTTTAAATGACCTTAAATGTGACAGATAAAAATGTGAAATGCCATCCAGCTAGAGATTGTTGAGCTTTTGCCAGTGTTATTTTATATAATTTTTGCTTCCTTCAAACATACGGAAGGTGCAATTCGAGAAAGAATGAAAAATAATTTACATACACAATTAGAGTCCATGAATATCGTGTCTGATGTATTTAAGCTCTTGCGAATTTCATGTCCCTCAAGGTCAATCTATTGTCCGTCATTGAACTAACTAGCAGGGTGTTCAAGCGATGCAAATATAGACCTGAAACTCTTCATATGATGCCTGAATCTGTTCTCATCAACCATCTATTTAACTATTATCCAGTTTTTAGTTTTCGCTCTTGATTCAGGTTCCACCTAGTTATCTTTTGAACTTTACTTTTAACTCGGATTTTTTTTAATGTTTCATGATGGATTCAGATCAGAAATATGTAATCCTCAACCGTCGCCTTTGAGTTATTTGAAGAATGAGCACATTTGTGGCAGACCTTTGGGGCTCCGATTTGACAAGAAAACTGGTGATTTATACATAGCAGATGCATATTTCGGGCTGATGAAAGTGGGGCCAGAAGGTGGGTTAGCAACATTACTTGCAAATGAGGCAGAAGGGATCCCTCTGCGGTTTACCAATGATCTAGATATTGATGATGAAGGAAACATTTACTTCACAGATAGCAGTACAACATATCAGAGGAGGTAGGTTGCCGATAGCATTTAAATTTTTCTAACCATTTATTTAGAGAAATGTTTCCTTTCCCCCCTTTGCGTGAAACAGAATGCCGAGCAAATATATTAAACAATTTTAGGAGCATTTTATTGTATCCATCTTGTAGCACATGAAATGTGATATTCAGGATTTCTCTTGTTGCCTTTACAAATGCATTAAAATGTTTCTCTTGAATAGACATTGAAAATACCATTTGAGCTGGAAAGCAGAGAGAACAATTTAGTTGAGGAGAATATATCATCTTCTCAAAAGAGGAATCTCTGATTTGTTGAAAGTAGAGCATGTCCATATCTGTTATTGTGTGTTTTTCTTCCTTCTTCCTCTTCGTTCCTTCTTTCTTTTTGGCTGGTGGTGATATAAGGGGAAAAAGAACCAGAAACACAACAAGCTAAATTATACAAGCTCTAGGGGTGGCTATCTCAATGAAGTAGGCCAAAGCCCTGCTGAGGGTGGGCAAGATGGGTGATTTACCTGCTCCATGTTCACTCCCAAGTTGTAAAGTCAGTCAATGAATGAGTTGCCTTTCCTGTACATGTGCCTAACCGAAACTTCCTGCTGTTTTTCCATGAGCAACTTGAGGTCCAATTCAGTTCTCTTCTGTGACCATGTTGGCAATCAACTGGAAGTCATTGTCAAGAGCGGTTGTATTATGTGATTGTGTGTTGATATATAGTTATGTACTTGCAAATGCATGCTCAAACACAAGTCCAGACATCCATATATTGATTGATTGATTGACCAGTCAGGTTTTGACAAGTGAAAAAAGTGGTACTTGTAAGGATTTTGAAACTGTAATATCCTGTTTTATGTTTTCTCCGAAGTCAAATTGTTTTGTGGTGAATTTTTAACTAACTAAATGCATGGCTAAAATATTATAAACTATCAGTAGAACCTGATTTCTGTTGGTTGAGAAAATTGCTTCAATTTCTAGTACTATACAAAGTAACTTGCTATAAAAGCTTCCAAATTGATTTCTTGTGTTGGCCTTTCAAAAGCACTGGGAAATTTGAGTTCTTCCCAAGGTTTACTTGTGTAGTCTTTTGCTTTTCACTCTAGTGCATTCAGCATGCCTACTAATTGTACTATGGTTCCTTAGCACAAACTGTTGAACTTAAACCTGCAGAGATGCAAACTTCTCCCCTAAAGCTCTCAAAGGAAAAAAAAAGAATGCAATTATATACTGTAAAAGAATAGAACTTTGTTCTGATGACAATGAAAACATTGAGCATATGAGAGCTAGGATCACTAGAAGAAACAGTAGAAAGATTAGCAAATGGGGACACTCTATTTCCAGCAATGCTTTCTCTTGAAGCAGTTTTATGTTCTCTTTTGCTAAACATCCCTATGAGGTTTATGTGCATGGATTTTAACAGTATTATCTTTCAGGAACTTCATGCAGTTGGTTTTCTCTGGGGAGAACAGTGGGAGGGTTCTAAAGTACAGTCCAGCTACAAAAGAAACCACTGTCCTTGTGAGGAATCTTCAATTTCCAAATGGTGTGTCCCTAAGCAAGGATGGGTCCTTCTTTGTGTTCTGTGAAGGATCCATAGGCAGGTGAGTCTTGCTTCTCTTTTATCCTTGTCATTATAAAATACTAAAACCTTTGTTTGGTATCATTATTATGATATCCAAACTACGTGTGAGAATAGTGGATGGTATCCATAGTTGGATTATCCAAACTGACTGATAGAAAATTGTACACTATATAAAGCTTCTAGAGGTGACCTCTAAAACTTGTCACTGGAAAATGAATGAAAGAATCATTTGGACTGATGGATCAATGCTATGCCAATTTTGAGATTTATATTATACACTTAAACTATGGTTGAATTATAAAGTAACTAACTGAACAGAAATCATGTTTGCTTGAAACCCGTTAAGTCTTTCAACCATAACAACTATTACCTACATCATGATACATTCATCATGTTTGCATACATGCATGCGTCAATGTTGATTTTTTCACTATTTGTCAACATAAAAAATGTGTACTAACATGCATCTTCTCTATGGATTTGGTTCAGTAGAAACATCAAATATTACGTTGTGCCCTTCTGAAAACAAAAGTGTTTAGTTCTGCCTTTGCCTTTACCAGGATGCTATATATGTCCATCACTCATGACCTGAGCCTTAAGTATAGTAGACAGAGCAAAAATCGCACTTGTTGATTTCGACTTGCATACAATAAAGGTTAAACAAAGAGACACACTATCAAGAAAAACATCTGAGAATCATTGTGGCTGAAACCTGTTTCGTATTGCTATTAACTTCTAGAAAGAAGGCACCCTATTTTGCGATGTTTGAATAATATTTAACCTCAATGGTCAGTGCAGTAGTTTTTTGAAGAAATTAACTCTTGATTTGCTGTACTTTTTCATCAAAGTTGTTCGTTTGAAATGAGTGTCTTCCCAGGTTGAAAGTAAAGAAAGAGGAGTCAATTTAATGGAAATATACTTTCAGCATAACAGTATTCTAGGATTCCAGGGTGAAAATTAAAAATAAAAAATCTTCTGAAATGTTCATGGCCATCTGTGAAGTCCGTAATCAGACAGGAGCAAGTGTGGATTTTGTTCCATTTTTCTGCTGTTTCTTGTTTCTTACTTTTGAATTGTGAATGCAGATTACGCAAGTACTGGCTGAAAGGTGAGAAAGCAGGAACTTCAGAAGTTTTAGCCATCGTACCTGGATATCCTGACAATGTCAGAACAAATGAAGAAGGAAACTTTTGGGTAGCAGTCCATTGTCGTCGGAGCTTTTACGCTCACATAAACTCACAATACCCGAAGCTAAGGACATTCCTGCTCAAGCTCCCAATTCCAGCGAAGGTTCATTACCTGCTTCAAATAGGGGGCTGGCCCCATGGTTTAGTTGTCAAATACAGCCCAGAAGGTAAGCTCTTGCAGATATTGGAGGACAGTCAGGGAAAGGTTGTTAAAGCAATCAGTGAAGTGGAAGAGAAAGATGGGAAACTGTGGATGGGGAGTGTTTTGATGCCTTTTGTCATGGTTTACAACTTGGCTTAAGGAAGAATGTTATTCGCCACAGAAGGTCATCAATCATTTTAAATGCCCCCTTTTCTTCTATTTATGCGTTGTAATGTGTTGGAGATGTTGACAATAAACATGCTTTACCTGCTGTAGGATCTCTCCCGGTACAGCACCACTTAGTATTTCTAGCTATCTACTTCTATGGACATGCTTCTTCTCTCTTCCCATGTGAATTAGGTGTGCTATCACTCTGATGTGCACATCTGATTACTAATCTGTAGCTAGGGATGCATTTTTCTGAGAGCTCTGAAGTCATTCAGTCACCAACCAGACTAGAAGTCTTCACCGTCAGTGTAGTGCAATTTGAGATCCCAGATTTCCATGTAGAATACATTTTTAATGCAATTTGAAATTTCAGATGATCCTCATAAGTAGTTGCTGAGATTCAATAAGCTGTGTTCGTTTCTGATCATTTTTCGTGATGTGCCCTGACTAGAACTACAAGGACTTTTTGGAGGAAGCCTTTTTATTTATTCTGATTTATGGATATCACACGAAATTCTAGCTAACCATTGATTTTGTGACAAATTTATTTCATGAAACTCCTGCAATGTAGCAGCATTCTTTTGATTTATATTTGCAACCAGAGTTCCTGGTAGGTCAATTTAGTGATTTAAGACTTAAGTCCAGGTTGAGTTTCATATCAAAATATGAGGTAGTTGATATAGTTACATATAATCAAAACCGGGTGAAATCTGATTTGATTAAAAAAATATAACAATAATGTATCACTGATACTTTTTAAAAATTATTTTTGACTTGGCACATAAAAATAATCAATCAATATATAAAAAAATTAAAATAAAAAAATATTAAAAAAAAAACATTTTTGAAACATCCTTAAAAAGATATTACATTCCTTAAAATAGGTTGCTAAGATATTAAACCCTTTTGAGCACTTGCAAAGAGATGCAGACTCACTGTGTGGAGGACGAACCGAAACCTTTTTTGAAGTTGAAATCACCTCACAAAAGTTCCAAGATTATTGTGCGAAGCTAAAAGCTTGTCAGCGCATTGGAGAATGATCTTGCAGATGTTGAACAGCATGGGGCTTGTTATAGGGTAAAAAAGGAAATAAGAACAGGGGAAAACAAGCAATTAAAAGTTTTGAGTATCATTTTTTTTTGTTTTCTTGCAGTGAACCACAGCATGTAATTTTTTCTCATCCAATATATATGTACTTAAATTTGAGATTATTTTTTTTGACTTTATATTTATATTATATAATTTAAAATTAATTTATTTTAAATTTTAATTATATTTATTAAATTAATATTTAAATTTTTTTTATATAATTATATATAAACAGTCCATTCCGAAACGGCACATCATTTTCTTTGTTTTTAAAGGGTAACATGTAATCATGATTTATAAAATCATGTAACAAAATTAAAATTACTATAAATAAAGTTAATCATCTAAGGTGCTCATAACAAGTAAGTCATTTTCTTTGTTTTTAAAGTAAAAATGACATTTTTTTTTTTATATATAGATAGCATGTTATCTTATTTTTTAAAATGAGTTAGCGCGGGTTGGCCTGGCTTGTAGACCCTAAAACTCTTGGTTTTTTTATTTTTTATTTCCATATTTTTATATGTGTTTTTAATTCTTAGATTAAGATTAGTACCCCTTCTCCTTTTATTTTATTTAGATAACTTATTTTAAATGATGATGATTTTTTTATTATGAATTTAGTCTTTAAAGAGATTTTTTTTTTTTACTTTTGTATAGATGAGTTTTATTTTTTAATATAAAAAATATTTATTTTAAAATTATATTTCAAATATGTGTACCTCTGCATGTTAATTGTTTTTTATTCAATGAATTTAATGTAATTATATACTTCTATTATTATTTGATAAATAATTTCATAATCAAATTTAAGTTTAAAATTACTGTAATAAATAAATTAAGCAAATACAATGGGGGTAAATATTCAGTTTTATAAGATTAAATATTTTGATTTATATGTGTCTCTTGATTTTTTTAGTTATTATTTATAAAAAAAATCTTAATAATACATAAAATTCATAGCTTATGTATACATAAAGTTTTGATTTGAATTAAAAAAAATAACTATAAAAATATAGTAAATATTTATAAATACAATTTTCCTGTGAAAAAAATAAAAAAAACATATTCAACCGTACAATTAAACACACCCCTGGTACTACCACTTGGAAAAAATAACTCACGCAGTCGTCTCTCTAGCTAGAAACCTCTGAGGGCCGAAACGTTGCGGTCTCCGACGCCAAAAACAGAGCCGTTAAAAGGTTTAATGCTCTTCCTTCCTTTCTGTCTTTCTAACTTCCACTGACAAACCCTAAACCCAAGCTGTTCTCGAATTATTTAAAACACAAGTTTACTTACTGATTTTAATCTTTCTATCCAGATTGCGTCAATTAATCACGTCGTGATTTTTGTACAGATTTCAGTCTTAAAATGGTGAGTTAGGGCTTTCTTTCGTTATTATTTAAGATTATTAGGTTTAATAAATTATTATTTTTGAATTTGTTCTTTTTCTGTAGCAACGAGATATTCGAAAATGGTTCATGAAGGCACACGATAAAGGCAATGACAATGCTTCTACCGATGCTGAGAAGAAACCTCCTCCAACTGAGCCGAAGACCGAAACACCTGTAGGCTATATACCGCCTGGATGTTATGTTTTGATAAATGCTTGCTTGGTTGATTGACTGTACCTTGATATCTTACTGGATGAATGTTTCATGTCATGATTTTAGGGTATAAAGATTTAAGATTGGAATAAAAAGATCTGGCATGCTGATGGCTAATGGGCCTCCTTTGTTTTGCAAAGAAAAGAAAAGAAAAGCGTAGAATTTAACTTTGTGAAGTTGATGAAAACAGTATTTCAGGCTTGGTTATAAGGGTGTTTTGTCGCTATGATTTTCTTTTATTGTTACTATTGTCAATAGAGAGTGATTAAGCTGAATGGTTGTGTTAGGTTATGTTTTCTTGAGAAAGTATTTTGAACTAGAATATTGTATATTTTGAAATAGTAAATTTTCTTAACTTCTATTTTTTCGTTGTTTCTCTAATAAGAAAGGGGAGTTGTTGACATGTAGTTTATTTATTTTGTATGGGTATAATTAGGTGCGTGAAGGTCAAGAAGGTTCAGGCAGGAGGAAAATTAGCAAGTATTTTGCGGCAAATAAACAAAAGCGAAAAGGGGATGAAGAAGTAGAGGATCTTCCTGCAAAGAGAAAAGCTCAAAATGATGGTGTCCAATCTGTGAAAGCCCCGCCTTCTAAAAAGGTTCGCAAAGTTGAGGATGATGAAGAAGATGATGACTTTTCCGTGCCGAAGAAGAAGAATGGTGATTCTCCTAGTAAGAAATTGAAGAGCAGTCCAGGCAGGGGAATTGCCCAGAAACCTGTAGATGTTAATGAAAGTGATGAAGATGATGTGAAGAATATTGAATCTCCTCTGAAATCTGGTGGCAGAGGTCGTGGTGGTAGGGGTGTGTCTGGGGCACCGAGTGGTGGAAGGGGCAGAGGTAGCGGACGGGGAGGATTTATGAATTTTGGTGAGAGGAAAGATCCTCCACACAAAGGAGAAAAGGTAAATGGAAAATGGGATTTGTCTGATTCAATTGGTTATACCAATTGGTAGATATTTTATGTTAACATCGAATCTAAATTGTTGGCATCAGGAAGTCCCTGAAGGTGCTCCTAACTGTTTAGCTGGTTTAACTTTTGTGATTAGTGGAACGCTTGACAGGTATTTCTGCTTTCACATAAGTGTATTCTACCCAGTTATATATAAGAAGACTGATGTAGTTTCTGTTTGTGCATGTTAAGATAATTTCTAGGCTGTCTTATATGTTGCACTTGTTTGCTACTTTGACTATGCCTGTTGCATGTCATTTCCATGTGGTCAAACTAACGATGTTTTGAATTTGGACCATGCTTACAGCTTGGAAAGAGAAGAAGCAGAAGACTTGATTAAAAGACATGGAGGTCGTATTACTGGATCAGTCAGCAAGAAAACGGTCATCCATATTTCTATCCTGTTGTTTCTTGGATTCATGTGGCAGTGTTGGTATTTGATTGATACAATGTCTGTTTGCAGAGTTATCTTTTATGTGACGAGGACATTGAGGGACGGAAATCTTCAAAAGCCAAAGAACTTGGGTAGGTTACCTCAGATGCATGCATGTATTTCTATTTGAGTGTTCCTTATTGCTTTTATTTTATTATTTCTATTTCTTCGTGCAGCACACTTTTTCTTACCGAGGATGGGCTGTTTGATAAGATCCGCTCCTCAAAGAATATTATAGCCCGGCACGAGAAGACTCGAAGGTACCTGTGGAGAAAGTCACATCTCTGCCGAAGAAAAGTCCTCAGAAAGCAGACTTGAAGAGTATGCTCCCAGTATCTATGTCTGTAATAATTTTTTATATCTTGGCTTCATTCTTCAGTGTGAAAATAATGTACTACGTTGTGAGTTTGTTTCATTGTTGCATCATTTGTCTTGAAATTTATTTATTTTTAAATGTAAACAAGTTGTGTAATCTGCTGGTAACTCATTGATGTCAATTGCAGCCCACAAAGATTTGGCTGCAGGTTCCCAGCTAGCAAAGCAGAAAAATCAAGCTATACAACGCTCATCCCTAACATGGACAGAAAAATACAGGCCAAAGGTTCCAAATGAGATGATAGGAAATCAGTCACTGGTACGTGTGTTAGTTGTTGTCTTGCAGTGATTTTTGCCGCTGTTCAAATTTGATATCTATCTTTATTTATTCTTTAGAAGAAAAGGAATTGAAATTTTACAATGTGATCCACTTCAGGTTAATCAACTCCATAATTGGTTGAAGAATTGGAATGAGCAGTTCCATGATGCTGGGAACAAGGGAAAGGGAAAAAAACAAAACGATTCTACTGCAAAAAAAGCTGTTCTATTGAGTGGACCACCTGGTATAGGGAAAACAACATCAGCAAAGCTGGTCTCTAAAATGCTCGGTTTTCAGGCAATCGAGGTGGCATACTTTCTATACAAATTTGTTGAACTATGAAAGTGTCCGTGCTAATTGGAGCTTATTGCTTATGGTTCAAAATTGTTTGTTTCCCACTTATTTGCTTAATATTTACCATTCAGGTAAATGCCAGTGACAATCGTGGGAAGGCAGATTCCAAGATTTTTAAAGGAATTAGTGGAAGCAATGCAAATTGCATAAAGGAACTTATCAGCAATGAAGCTCTGGGTTTTGACATGGATAGGTTGATTAATTAATATTTAGTTAACATTGTGAAAAATGCAGTTAAACTCTTACCCATTGAGTGATCATCAATTGCAGGTCGAAGCATCTGAAAACAGTTTTGATCATGGATGAGGTAGATGGAATGTCTGCTGGAGATAGAGGTGGAGTTGCTGATCTTATTGCTAGTATAAAGATTTCCAAAATTCCTATCATCTGCATCTGTAATGACCGTTATAGTCAGAAGCTAAAAAGTCTTGTGAACTATTGCTTGCTTCTCAGTTTCCGGAAGCCTACAAAACAACAGGTCTTCTTTTTTGTTCTTTCTATGCCTTTTGGTTTCAATTTATAATTTTTTTTGTTCATTTCTTTCAATTTCAATTTAAATACATCAAGGACGGGCTTACTTTTGTGTTCAAGCTTATATGCTAGTGTCACCTGTTTCCCATGATAAACAAGTTGTACTAGATGCCAATACCTTCTCTTTTAGCTGGTCAATACTTAAAATAAGGTTTTCACGACTATAAAAAAACACTGTACTCAGCTCCATTTGTGTCAGTGTAATAGGAGGTTTTGTGTGGAGATGTTCATGTTCTTAGCTTATGGCATTTACATAAAAGTGGGCCTTACGACAACTTTAAACTGCACACTGCACTGCAATGGTTTAATCATTCATCAAGATAATGCCCCCTGGTTTCGCACAATGCTAGATATTATAGTTGATGGTATCATATGCTACATATATGGTTATGCAATAGAGAATGTTGCTTGGCAAACAACTCATATTCAGTAAGTGAAAAGTCAATTTTTTTTCATAAATATGTTTAGCATAATCTGCTCTTCAAGTGAGCACTAATTTCCACCACACTGTGCCTCTGATTTCCCTGGTCACATTTTTCTGCTTGTTTGTGTGTTGTGCATGTATGTTAGCACCTGTGCATTTGTTCAAATGTTTTTAAAAAGCAACAATATTCATTTGAAACATGATGGAATGTGTTATAATTTAGTGAGAGAGGGGAATGATAGTGCTAAATCATGCATTTCTACTCTGTGCTACAAGAATTAGTTTATGCATTTGTGCATGGTGTGCACTCCTCTGCATGACTGTGATGTGGTAAATTTTGCCCCTAATGTGCTTAGCACCTATAATTTTTGTACTCTCAACTATGTGGTGATTGTAGGGTTTTAATTTAATCTTTGGGACAATTGCAATGGAATAATTTGTTATTAATAGTGATTTTGGTGTTTTGTAGATGTCAAAGAGGTTAATTCAAGTTGCAACTGCAGAAGGCCTTCAAGTTAATGAGGTAGATGATTGTCTTGTTCAAAAATTTTGCTCTCTTAAATTGGGCTGGTGTGAACATCTTGGTATTTCATCTGTGTCGTGCTCTTCTCGCTTAGTTTGAAGCTTCCAAATTATTTATTTTGGATGTTGCACATACTGAGAATCCTAAAGCTGGTTCTATATATGTGTGTGCGGGCACATGTTTAATGAAAGGCATCATGCAGTTGCAAGTATCCCAGGGCATCTACAAATCTGTAACAGAAAGCACATTAACAAAAATAATCTCTTTCTGTACCAAAAGTGAAGGTTTAATTAAATTCTAAAATATGGAGGTAAGACCACCTCCTTAAAAGCTACCGTATCATGCTCCCTCCACAGTAGCCAGAAAAGTGTTTTAAGAGATTATTGCAATAGTTCTCTTCTGTACTGGAATGCATACCCCTACAAGCCACATCTTTGGTACAGGTCCCATGCTTGGTTAGTCACCTGTTTCTTACACTTGCATTTTGGCGGGCACTAAATGTTGGCTAATAAACTTGCAGATTGCACTTGAGGAGCTTGCAGAAAGGGTGAATGGAGATATGCGCATGGCATTAAACCAATTGCAATATATGAGTCTCTCAATGTCAGTCATTAATTATGATGATGTGAGACAGCGCCTTCAAGGAAGTGCAAAAGATGAAGATATTTCTCCATTCACTGCTGTTGATAAGTATGTTTTGATGGTCCGATTCTTATCTCTTTAATGCTGTTTTAGATGCTTACTATTTAAAGTCATGTCTTAACTTGGAACAACTCTAAACTGGATTCTAGGAAAAAGAAATCATACTGTGACCTTTGGGATATTTTTTTTTAATATCGTGGAAACAATTATATTGTAATTCATAATATTTGAGGTTCCCAGCTTCTACGTGTGCCGGGTTGGTTCTTGTGTAAAACATGATCAAACATTGTTTCAATCAGTCCTGTATGCATAGAATAGGTTAGTGTTTGCTAATGCAAAAGATAATGAACTATTTATCAATAAAAGAAAGGTAAACCTAGATTTGAAATCTGTGACTAGACTTTTATTGCATGATCTGTTCTCCACTCCAATCTTTCCCTTTTTAATTTTTCTTCTTGTTTCTTTCTCCCGACTCAAGTGATTGGATGATAGCACCTGCAGCCAAGCTTTCCTTTTCTTCTTGTTCCTCTTAAAATAAGAATGACGTGCTTGAAGAATGCTGATCTTTTATTCCATCATTTTATTCTTCCAGTATGCTTCTCATTGTCATCTTTGGTTTTAGGCTGTTTGGCTGTAGTGGAGGAAAGCTGAGAATGGATGAGCGGATTGGCCTCAGTATGAGTGATCCTGACTTGGTCCCTCTTCTTATCCAGGTTTTTTTCTCATTTTATTTTTATTAAATTCCATGAGAATTTAGATTCTGAAGGTGGTTGCTGAACATTTCTGGTTTGCTCTAAACCACAGAGCATGCCAACTTCAAAATAAGGAGTGCTTTCTTTACCCCAAATTTTACTTGTGATGAAAGTCCTATGATAATGTTGTTAGGGTGGCATGGATCTTACTACCATTTGTTTGTGTTTGGAAATGTGCTTGGCTTGAAAAAACTTTAAATTGATTTTATTTTAGTTCTCTCCAATGATTTTGATGTGCTGACATCAAAAACAAATCTCGAAATATAAAATTATTTTAATACATTTTAAAGAAAAAACACTTTTGTAAAGCATCATAATACCATACACAGATTTAGCCTTCCTGTAGTCAGCAGAATCCTGCTGAGCTAGTAGTTTTAACTGAAAGTATGCTTCAAATGGCTGATTAGTTTCTTTTAAAATTTAGCCATTGGTATTTTTGAGAAAAACACCAAGTTGTCTGCTGATAGTAGGTAGAAAATTTTCTAGCTAGCGTGTTGTAATTCTTAATTATTTCCTAAGATACCACTGCAAAATTTAATAATTTTTCTATGCAGCTTCATAAATACTTTTCATATTATGTTTTGAAACCTAAGTTGAATACTGAAGAATTATATGGCAATATTGAAGGTTACTTGAGCTTGTGAAAAATGGAAAATTGCTGTTAGTGTTAGTTTCTCTTTTTTGTTGAATGTCAACTTATTGGACATCAATGCTCTCTATCTAAAAATACAAGTGCAAAAATTAAAAATTCTCACTTTACTCAAAATCACCCATTTCTGCATCTATATTCGCTATCACCCATTTCTGCATATGACGACAGTAAAAAAAGAAAGAAAAAAGATGAAAAGATTTACATGATAACTTTTCAATTTACTCGAATGGAGGGCATTGTTATGTAACATGGCCCAAACCTCAATTTAATCATATTGAAAGAAAGCAAAACAGGTTCAATGGAGAAACTTGTCTTCTGTGTAGAAAGCTCAAGAGTTTTTCACCGTTGCAAAAAAACAGTCCATGTATAATAAATTATCTGCAGGAAGCTGATTCTGTAATTTGGCAGGAAAACTACATTAATTATAGGCCGGCTTCAATAGGTAAAGATGACAATGGGATGAAACGTATGCGCTTGATTGCACGTGCTGCTGAGTCTATTGCCGATGGAGATATAATAAATGTGCAGATTCGAAGATATCGACAGTGGCAGCTCTCACAAGCTGGTTCTCTTTCATCCTGTATCATTCCGTATGTATTACCATATTGCTCTGGAAACATCAAGAGTTCTTCATGTGTTTTGCTCACTCTCTAATTGGGATTCTCTATTTTGGTTTGTAACCAGTGCTGCATTGTTGCATGGATCAAGGGAGACACTTGAGCAGGTAATGAATATCTCTTGAATCTTGACATGCTATTCCATCTCTGGTGAAGTTAAATCAAATGGAATTTTTTTTATTAGTATTGATGTATGCTTATTTTGTGACAAATTTAGATGAATAGATTATTAAGTTGTGCTATGCGACAAACTGTCTAAGAATCTAAAATCCCTCTCCATTGTGGCTCATTGCCGTTAAAGATTCAAACTGCCAAGCAGAGATTATGCTGGGAACCTGATCTGGTATCAATACAATTTTATTCTTGCTTTCCAAAAGCAGCTGGTTATAGGTCTTCACTCATTATTAGCCAATTCACATCTATTATCTGATCAGAGGATCATTTTTCTTTTCTTTTTAATTTTCCCTCTTCATTTGCTTTCACTTTTGTCTTTATGGGATTTTTGTTGTGCACAGAATCCAATTAGTCTTCATGTTTATTTATTTTTATTTGAACAGGTCAATTATTAACTCCATGTTGTCTAGAAGTATGATGAAAAATAAATCTTGTTGGTAATAATGAGCTTTGTACTAATGAGCTTAGTTTGGTGAGCTTGTCACTTGATTTAAGTTGGACTAAACTTTTGTAGACTTGTTTCCAGTTCTTTTATGTTTCACTGTGTACATCTACCACTTTTTTCTTTTTGGTGATAATCTCCTCGTATTTGAGGATATGCTATATGGATTTTTCTGTCTGGTGAAGGTTCTGGAGAGCCTACCATCCCCATGCTTGTTAGTTGGAGTGGATAAATTAGCTGTATATAAAATGTTTATATTCTCAGTACCTCAGTTATTTGTTTTATGGATTCTCATTTTCAGGGTGAACGGAATTTTAATAGATTTGGTGGGTGGCTGGGAAAGAATTCAACAGTGGGCAAAAATTTGAGGCTTTTGGAGGATCTACATGTTCATCTCCTTGCCTCTCGTGAATCTAATTTGGGGAGGTAACTGTTTCTAGATCTGCTTTTAGCATTCATTTGTTTCAAATTAATACTTGCTGATTCTGATCTAGCAATTTATTTCCTATGCATGTGCACGTATATGAATGCACGTGCTTGATTGAACCTCAGTGAAAATTTAATCACTTTTAG